>JAIOKQ010000980.1:0-16512 GCA_020654165.1 Oryctes rhinoceros
GAGATACGCCTATCTGAGGTGTAAAAACCAAATCTTGACTCATCTGTGAAGAGTATATTGGCCCAGTCATTAATGTTCCAATTTACATGTTCTCTGGCAAACCTTAAGCGAGTCACTCGGTGGTGCCTAGTGAGACGAGGGGCTGTTGCAGCTACTCTAGCTCTTAATCCACTCTGTCGTAACCTATTCCGAATAGTTTGAGTACTCACACGAGTATTTCTGACTCTAGCCAAGTCGTTCTGCAATTGTCTCGCAGTTACATGTCTTCGACGTAATCTTATAGTCATCTTGGCGAGTAGAACATCTTGGACGACCTGGTACAAGTCTTCTACTGTAATTGCCTGTTTCCCTATATCTGGCTACGGCTCTAGAAATACTTGACTGATTGATGTTCATCAAATTAGCAACGTATGCTCGAGATCGTCCATCTTCGATTAAAGCAACTATAGCAGCCACTTGTTCTGAAGTTAAATTGCTCATTTTAGTTTTAAAAACGTCGGTACAGAACTCTGACTTCGCACTTTAAAATTTGTCCGTATAGGAAGACTCAATAAACAACTGAACAAACCTTACACATATGCATTTTTCTAAATGTGTTCTTTTAGAAAAAAAAAGTAAAAAAGCTATGTTCCATGATTTTGTTAGTGTTTTTATAGTTCACATACACGAGGCAAACTTTTTGTGAACGTATAAAAATATCTTGGTTTATACATGCCCTTTTTTAGTTTATGCGATACTTTTTTGGCGGAGTATAGTTCTTATACCGGACGGAAATATTAAGGGATCCTTCATTCTCATACTGGATGGAAAGAAAAGGGACCATTTCTAATTCCGGAAGGAAATAACTCCAAGAACACCCCAAGGGGGTGTCGTTGGGGAGAAATTTAATTAAAAAAAAGTATCAAATTAATATAACAAATTTCATATATTTGATGTAAGATTGAAATTGAATGTTCTCAGTATATCAGAAGGAGATAAATTGTAAACTTTTCAAGATTTTGATCAGTACCGAGAACTAGTTTTACCTGAAATCAATTTTGGATTGTGTTAGAAGATAATATATTTACCTTTAAACTACTCCTTTTGCTTTCTATTAATCATATCTTTTTTTAATAAATCAATTCAGTATATAAATTCTCCATCTTTTAAATGTATATAAAAAAGAAGTTACACAATTTTTCCGGCGGCGCACCTCGGTCTCCCACGGTCGAGGTCAGCGAATGGTCTTTGTGTCTTGAGTGGGTGGCGCCTTCCATCCCTGCCGCGGGAGCCAGATTCTCCAAAAATTGCGACCGTCACCGACTGAGTTAGCGGCCACAGAGAACCATTTTAGTACACAACCCCACCAGTTATGAAGGAAATACTACTGTATTCACTTTTTTTTTGCTTCTAACCCCTTTCTTATTATTTCTATCCTTCCTTTTTTTACGGGAAGGCGTTGCATGAGATACATATCCTTGAGTTTAATGGCAAACTTTCTAATGAGTAAATAACGAATTATTGGAATTAACTCAATTGAAACTTAGATGAAATTTAATTCTAATAAATAAAATAGATTTTTAATTAGATGTCTTCAAAAGAGATCAACCTTTACTTAATTTCATCGATGTATTTAAATTTGATTGATTAAATAAGAATCTCAATACGCCGGTACAATTCGAACCTACGCGTCCCGTTTGCTGTACAACGCCTAGATCTTCTGCAGATGTATTGCAACATTTCAACATTAAATGGATTCCTTCCTAAAAGCTAGCCTCTCATTACACAATAGTTGCAAGCTCACTTGGCAAGTAGCAAGTAGTAATACGTAAAGATTCGCATAAATTCGGCGAGTTACTTGCACTTCTTGTCGCGTATTGGAAAACGCGAAGGCAAATAGGCGGCAAATAGATTATTTCCATATTTGTATGTTCATGCTATATTACGAGTACGAGTAACTGCAAGTAATATCTTGTTCATAGTGTTCATAAATAGTTCCTGTTGCACGCAAATTTAATTCATGATGGAGTGGATTAACGAAGTAACTTTAACTTTATGAGAAAGCACCGATCATTTGGGATCCATCACATAAATAACATAATAACAGGAAAATGAAAACGAGGTATGCGATGCTTGCTAGAGACTCGCTTAGGGTCACGTAATACTACGTTGAAGAAGTGTTTATAGTTGTAATACTTTGAACCACTGTTAATTGGAAAATTCCTCTGGTCTTAAGAATCAGAAGCGAGCTGCTTCCACAATCATCTGCAGTAAGATGCACCTGAAAGAAAAACACTTAATATGTTACGTTAGAAAATTTTTTAATTTTCAAATTTCAAAAATAAATGTCTGTTTTCGGCTTTTCGCATTTTCGTTTAGAGAAAACACCGCCAAATACATCTGTCACTAAAAAAAGAAAATCACCAGCAAGCACCTTTTTTTCTCGATCTTATAAAACCAATTAAAGCTGTCGTATCGTCACTATTATCCTCCATTTTTAAAAAATTTATTCGTCTTCCCGAAAGAATGTTGAAAATTTTCTTTAATTTTCAAAATGGGACCATTACAACTAACAATCTCGTTAGTTATAAGTAGAGAAGACAAAGGCGGATGAGATTATTACTTTTTGCAGAAGCTAAACAGACTCGTGTTTTGTCGACTTTCGGGGATACCTCTAGTTATAAGCAAAGCTGGCAAGCCGTACGGGATAATGCCTGTTTGTTTGTCCAATATAAGGTCTCAGAAAACGTTAATGTCTTGTTCTACCGCTTCTTATGTCACATTAATTATTTTCGGAATTCATCTGCTCAAATGTCTGCGCATTTATCGCATTTGTCTTGCGCTAACGAGAAACTCAATATTTGCAGCTTACGTATTCAGGTATAGGTAAATTTAATAAGACCTTGCAAGTGCGTGAACATATTTTAATCATTGCCTTTTTTTCTGTTTATTAGTATTAGTATATTATAATTACAATGATCATAAATAAAGAGTCCAAACGATGTGCCCGACCAGTAGCGTCGATGCGAGAGCAGAGTGGGGTAAACTCCGCTCTCGCATAAGTAGTAAAAATAAACGATGCATTTGGTTGCCGTTCTAACGTGTTAAAGTATACGTTGAAAATGTTGCGAGGTCGTAAAAATAATGCGTCAAATCGGTTGTCTGCTACCGTAGTAAATAAATTTATACATCGGTTTCCCGATTTAATATATGACGGTAAGGCAGTGAAATGTTTAGTTTGTGAAACAACTTTATTATCTTGGAAAGCGAGTCAGTGTCAAAGACATATAAATAGTGACAAACATAAATTGAAAAAGATTAGACGCAAATCATATAATGAATTTGTGGTTGATTTAACAATGATGCTAATTGCGACCAATATAGCAATACATAAAGTCCAACACCCAATGTTTCGCCAGTTTTGGAATAAATACAATCCTACGTGGAAATTACCACCTAAAAATACGCTACACAATTACGTACCATCAGTGCGTGAAAGAATTGTAAATTTTACGAAAAAAACGGTGAAAAATAAATACCTTTGGTTGACAATGGACGAAACTACAGATATTAAAAAACAGTCCATCCTATCCATTGTCGTAAGGACGCTGACCCCACAAGGATCTTCTGACCCTTATTTACTAGCCTGTAAACGAATGCAAGATTGTACTGCCACGGCGATACGTAGTGTATTAATAGAAACACTACACAAATTTGAAATTTTACCGGAGCAACTGTTAATGTTAGTTACCGATGCTGCCGCGGTTATGTGTTCCACAGCAAAACTACTCAAAACGATTCAACCAAACCTGCTGCACGTCACATGTTTGCTTCACGCTTTACACCTTGTAACAAACATTATACGTACAAATTATCCTGATGTGGATGAACTAATAGGACAAACGAAAGCGGTTTTTCTTAAATCTCCGAAACGTATTCGCCTATTTCATTCGCAGTGTCCTGACATACCCGAGCCGCCGCAACCAATTCTTATACGATGGGGTACGTGGTTAGAAGCAGCATTCTATTATTATAAACATTTTGAAAAAATTAAATCAGTAGTTTTACAACTAGACGGCAAAGAAGCGGCTGCAATAAGGCTCAGTCAGGTTCAATTTAAAAATCCTCAAGTTGCAGCAAATTTAAAAATTATTTACGACAGTTACGTTCCAATAGTGGATGCAATAAAAAAGTTACAGAACAGTGCGCTGTCCTTATCGGACTCATTAGCAATTATTGACCACGTAGAATTAGCGCTGCATATCCTGGATGATGAAAAAAGTGTTTGTGTTCGTGAAAAATTTAATAGTGTATTAGATAAAAATGTAGATTTTACAAAATTACGGCAACTTTTTACCAATACTGAAGATACGTTGTACAGATACAAAGAGCACTTTAACTATGCAAATATAACATCTCTCAACGTCGAACAATCCTTTTCAGCATATAAGCATTTATTTACGTCGCTACGTACGAACCTTTCCGAGACTAATACAGAAACATATATGATGGTGCAATTACTTCATCGCGCACATCCGGATATTTCTGCAACAATGTAAACATGTTAGGTAAGTTATTTATGTTTTTTCTTAACGTTTTGTAAAGTGATTCAATATATTTATTTTTAAATAAGCGCACTGTTATTCTGGTAAACTCTCCACGCAACGCCAATGCTCTGGCACATCGTTTGGACTCTTTAATCATAAATCAGCATGAATAGAATAAAATATCTTCAATGTTTGTTTTGGGAGTCTTTTCGATTATGCTAGTTTTTACTTTTCTTGTTTAATAAAAGCCCAAATAAAGCTGACAAACGTTTAGGCTGTGGCTTTTCCTTGGATATAATCCTGGCATAATGCCGTTCTCTTAATGTAATCGCTAATTGTACCTTGCCTTAATCAGAGCGAAAAGTGAATAGGACCACCTTACTATCTGAAACAAATTGAATTATTTGAAAGCAATGCGAACTAAAGTTCTTACCACGCCGAGTGTTTCCAATGAAATAAATACAAGCTTGTATAACTGGACCACCAAGGGGCGTTTTGCCCTCTCCATAAGGATTATGAGAGATTTCTGCGAATTTAAATTTAAGTTGTACCACTTCGATAGATAGCAAGCATTTATTATACCTCCACTCTGTAATATAAAGGAAAACATGTAGGTTATTCTACTTTCAAAGTCGTTTAAATAAAGAAAAAGCAGTCACACTTTATAACTGTTGCGTATAGAAAACGCTGCTATGTAAAAATTATCTTTATGTTTGAATTATATCCAGTAAAATAGACAATTTGCAACAACATACATAATAGAATCTGAGCGCGATGACAGTTGAAATTTTATCAAGAAGAATCTATTAAGTTGGACTTAAGGTAAGTCCCAGTATATCGAAATTTATTTATTGTATTTAATTATTGAAAAAGTCAACTTTGAATTAAGCAAACAGGGTGTACTTATGTAAGAAATATTAATAATCGTTGTCTACAAAACGCTGCCAAAATGTAATTTTTTAAATTATTTTTGGATCATATCCAGAAAAATAGAAAATTTGCAACAGAATTAATTCATAGCTAAACTTAGGTTGAGGATGACAGTTGTAGCTTGTATAATTTTTTTCGAAAAGAATCGATAATATTAGACTTAAATTAGGCGCCAGTATGTCGGAATCTCTGTCTTCGTTATCCTGACATTTATTGAAAATGTAAAATTTGGATTATTTGTGTTATAATATTTATGTTAATTTTTGAAATTTCATTTTCAATTTTTTTTATTCTGTTCGTTATACAAGCAGCGAAACACCTTTTTCAATCGAGTTCCCAATAACCATCATGCTTTTTGGTGTTTTATTAATGCTAGTGAGTCCTTACCGTGTGATACGCAATTTTGACGACACATAAAATACGTACCTTAAAAATAATTTCATTGCCAAGCCAATGGTACACCGCTATTTGAGAGAATGTTATACTTGCGTAAGCAACGATGTTTAAGACATTTGTTGTACTTGTCTCGCCCTTAAGCAAACAAAAAATTATTGCAAAGTTGTGTTTGATGTAATAATATTTAAATTTCGCGCCATTACAATTTTCTGTTGTAGTTTCTATATAGTTTTTTAAATAGTTTTTTTTTTTTTTTTTTTATTAAGAACAACATAACAACGCAAGAGATATCGTGCAATAAAAATAATTATTATTTTGTTATTATTGGTGCATCGGTGTAGTTTGACAACAAATAGGCGTAAGGTGGTAAAATCATTCACGAGAACAAGAAAGACAACCCACCCACAAACATAGTGGATAATGTGAAGACATGAGAAAGGGAGGATGTATATACAGGATGGGATCAAAGTGTAGAATATTCAAAATGAAAGCGTACTCGGCCGATTTTTATGGAAACGCTGAAACACATCGACTTTATTATTTAGAAATAAAGATTAGTATGTGCGATTCACCTTCCGACTTTCATTTGTTTTTTAGTTATGACGTCATCAAAAAAATATTTAAATGAGAATATTCAGGCAGAAAAATGTTTTCTCTATTCAAGTAAAAACAGTTCTCGATAAGTTTATTTTCAGATGAAGTACATACTTGTTTGACGTATTTTATTTTCAATAGAAAACAATGTACTATGTGTCCTAGAAATCCCGAACGCGAATTAAGTTGGTAATCCGGATTTTATTTATCTACAGTTGGTGAAATCCAGTGGTGTGGTACAAAACCACGACAAGATCATATTGTTCTGAATAATGACAAGCAATAAATCAGGATGAGGTTATATTTTTACAGACTTGTTATTAAAAACACTATTATTCAATAAAAATAACACTGATGAGTAGAAAATACGTTTATTTATAAAAACTGTTGAAAATGTTCTCCATTTGCTTCTAAACACAATGCTATTCTTCGCCTCATGTTTTCAAATACATGGCCGAGCTGTTCTTGTGTTATATTTTGAATTTCCTGCCTAATTGCTTCTTGAAGTTCGTTCAAATTATGCAATCGGTTTTTATAGACATGATTCTTCAGCTGTCCAAAAAGAAAATAATCTGGTGGTGTTAAATCTGGACTCCTCGGTGGCCACAAGCCTTGGCTTATAATACGATTTCCATAAAATTGTTGCAAATAATCTATGGTGGTCTGTGCAGTATGAGCAGTGGCTCCGTCTTGTTGGAAATAGCCCCTTGTTATTTCATCTTCATGCAGCTGATTAATAAATTCTGCCAATATGTCAGTTTGATATCGTTCTGCATTAATTGTATCGTTAAAGAATATTGGCCCTATTATTCTTCTTCTTGATATCGCAATCCAAATTCCAACTTTTAATGGATGCAACTCTTTTCCAACAAAAGTGTGAGGGTTTTCCGTAGCCCAAGTTCGGTAATTCTGGCTATTTACATAACCAGATAAATAGAACCATGCTTCATCAGTGAAGAAGGTTAGATCCAGCAAATCATTATTATTAAGGTGCTCGTTGAACCATTGACAGTACAGTATACATTGTTCATAATCACAAGGGTACAATTGCTGCACAACTGGCACTCGATAGGGATACATATGTAAATTTTTATGCAGAGCCTTTGCGCAACTACTTTTACTTACACCTGACTGTGCAGAGAGCCTTCGCAGTGATTTCTTGGGGCTTTGATTCATTCGCTCTTCAATATCATTAACAACAGCTTCAGTTAATGTTGTAGGTCTTCCGGTTGGTTTATCCTTACAAATACAATTTTTTCTCTCAAAACGATTTATAATCTGACGTTTGTGATGGCCGAAAACTCTATAGTTAACATTTTCATTAGGAAACGCTTCCACAAACTGATCGAAGCAAGACTGTAAACTGTACGACCAAGTTCCATCCTGGTTGCGAGTTGCACTTCGAAAGTGGGCCATAAGAATGTACGCGTCTAGCTCAGACGTAAACATCTTGGCTTTCCGGTTAATACTGAAAACAGGTTAAAATAGTGATTATTAAAATACAAGTTGAAAAAGAGAATTAATGAGCTCTGAAAAGAAGATAAGACAAAATCAAACCAAATAATTTGTACAAGACCGAAAATGACAACTGACAGCACAATTAATCTGTTTTGTCTGACAATTACAGACAATTTATTTACACGTCTATGTACTCAGCTCAAGCAGTAGTGTTACCACCAAAAGTTCATATATTTGTAGGGATGCCAACTTAATTCGCGTTCGGGATTTCTAGGACACATAGTATAAACTCTGCAGGAGAATATTTTATTCTCGAGAATTTTTAATGCTAATAATAAGAATCATATAATCGTGTAGTAGTATATTATGTACTTGTTTTTTATTAATAATGATAATTTAATCATTACTCAGTAGTTTACTGGTTTTGTATAGTTTTACTTTTGGTTTACTTGTTGATTCGTATTTCAAAATTATAAAAAGATGATCTGATAGATATTCTTACGCCAACCTTAACATTCCTACCCGCGTTTATTTTGCCGCGTATTCATTTGTTATTTAGCCAGTGACTCGCTGATATGGATACCCTTGTTCAAAAAAATAACTTAGTGAGTGGAACTTGAGTAATCTGCAAGAGACGTTTGAAAGTAGGTAAGTATTTAATTAAAGAATATAATCTACCTATAAGTATTAGTGGTTATGTTTAAAGAGTCCAAACGATGTGCCCGAGCATTGGCGTTGCGTGGAGAGTTTACCAGAATAACAGTGCGCTTATTTAAAAATAAATATATTGAATCACTTTACAAAACGTTAAGAAAAAACATAAATAACTTACCTAACATGTTTACATTGTTGCAGAAATATCCGGATGTGCGCGATGAAGTAATTGCACCATCATATATGTTTCTGTATTAGTCTCGGAAAGGTTCGTACGTAGCGACGTAAATAAATGCTTATATGCTGAAAAGGATTGTTCGACGTTGAGAGATGTTATATTTGCATAGTTAAAGTGCTCTTTGTATCTGTACAACGTATCTTCAGTATTGCTAAAAAGTTGCCGTAATTTTGTAAAATCTACATTTTTATCTAATACACTATTAAATTTTTCACGAACACAAACACTTTTTTCATCATCAAGGATATGCAGCGCTAATTCTGTAACTCTTTTATTGCATCCACTATTGGAACGTAACTGTCGTAAATAATTTTTAAATTTGCTGCAACTTGAGGATTTTTAAATTGAACCTGACTGAGCCTTATTGCAGCCGCTTCTTTGCCGTCTAGTTGTAAAACTACTGATTTAATTTTTTCAAAATGTTTATAATAATAGAATGCTGCTTCTAACCACGTACCCCATCGTATAAGAATTGGTTGCGGCGGCTCGGATATGTCAGGACACTGCGAATGAAATAGGCGAATACGTTTCGGAGATTTAAGAAAAACCGCTTTCGTTTGTCCTATTAGTTCATCCACATCAGGATAACTTGTACGTATAATGTTTGTTACAAGGTGTAAAGCGTGAAGCAAACATGTGACGTGCAGCAGGTTTGGTTGAATCGTTTTGAGTAATTTTGCTGTGGAACACATAACCGCGGCATCATCGGTAACTAACATTAACAGTTGCTCCGGTAAAATTTCAAATTTGTGTAGTGTTTCTATTAATACACTACGTATCGCCGTGGCAATACAATCTTGCATTCGTTTACAGGCTAGTAAATAAGGGTCAGAAGATCCTTGTGGGGTCAGCGTCCTTACGACAATGGATAGGATGGACTGTATTTTAATATCTGTAGTTTCGTCCATTGTCAACCAAAGGTATTTATTTTTCACCGTTTTTTTCATAAAATTTACAATTCTTTCACGCACTGATGGTACGTAATTGTGTAGCGTATTTTTAGATGGTAATTTCCACGTAGGATTGCATTTATTCCAAAACTGGCGAAACATTGGGTGTTGGACTTTATGTATTGCTATATTGGTCGCAATTAGCATCATTGTTAAATCAACCACAAATTCATTATATGATTTGCGTCTAATCTTTTTCAATTTATGTTTGTCACTATTTATATGTCTTTGACACTGACTCGCTTTCCAAGATAATAAAGTTACTACGGTAGCAGACAACCGATTTGACGCATTATTTTTACGACCTCGCAACATTTTCAACGTATACTTTAACACGTTAGAACGGCAACTAAATGCATCGTTTATTTTTACTACTTATGCGAGAGCGGAGTTTACCCCACTCTGCTCTCGCATCGACGCTACTGGTCGGGCACATCGTTTGGACTCTTTATTTATTCACCATATCTACCAAAATGTAACTCAAATACTCCCAAATATGTTTTGGCAAAAGGACGTCTAGTAGATAAAGTTCGCAATATTTTATTTCGAAGTGGTGACACAGCACAGCATCGAAACAGGAAAGCAAATTCTCCTAATCGGGACAGCAACACTCCCGAAAGAGACTGTACCGTTACGTAATTTCGATTTATAACATTACTATTATGTTATTATTTTAGCTGGAATTCAAGCCTCCTTTACGTTCTTGAAATATTTCAGTGAGCTTTAGGAAGAGGCGGTGAAGCATTAGAAAATAACAGTTGGCTATAGAAAAAAAGTCAAAAATATACTGTTTTCGAATTTATGGTGAATTGGCCTATTTTGAGAAACAATAAATCCTTGTCTTTGGTAAAGTAAAAGAAATTTAGCTTAGGCTCTAAAAATGTTATTTATTTGATAAATTTTATATTTTAGATAAACTCCGACATTGAATGTGGATTCAAGTACTCTACATCGCTTTATAATAATTGGAATACGTTTTAGGATATAATTGTTTCAGTAAAAGGAAAGCATAACTTCAAAGGCGATACTACAGCTAATTATCTACAGCTTATCGAAGATGCAAACACACCAGTTGGTAAATTATTTTTAGTGCTTCTTTTTCCATAACTGAAACTCACTAACACTTAATATTTGAACAATTATATTAGGTTGATGACAATTCGAGTTAGATGCGCTCTTTTCACGTATGCCACTGTATGTAGGAAGAGAAGATTTTACCCAACTTAAATTGCAACTATTTAGTTATATATTGGTATAATTGTTCCATTATTAGCAATGTATTTTAATATCTACGTTAGTTGAATTATTTAACTTATGTTTTGATGGAAAGTTATATCGTAACATTGCACCGCTGTGTTTTTTCAGACGTCAAACATTTATGTCAGTTAAAAACATTATGTTATATTATTCCGTATGAGAGGGAAGAATGAAGATTCGAAGTTTTCAATAAACTAATGCGAAGAGAGTTTAACATTAGTAACAGCAGTGAGTATAGCCATCAGGAAATTCATTTCCCGTTCATTATTATATATTCGTTACAGATTCCTGGCAATGTAGACAAGTTAATCGACGAACAGAAAATGAAGGCTGCTGCAAGAAAAATCTCTCTCCAACCGCTTCTATGCGTCATCGGTGGCTTCCACAATATTTCGTCGGTATTTATAATAGTGGATGGAATCCGTTGTCAGTGTGATTCAATATTAAACGCACTGGACCTACTATTTAAAATTTTCAAAGTATTTAATGTTAGTTATCCGCCATCAAGTGAGCATATCTGGTTACTTCTCCAACGAGGAATTTTTTAAATTAAAACTAAACAGGACAAAACCCTACCATATATTATGCATTTTAAGCTTAAAAATGATTTGTTTTTGTGGAAAGTATTTTTGCGCTCCTAACAAATTAATAATTCATTTAGAATATGTGCATAAAACGAATATATTTTGTATGCCTTACGCAAAATTGTTGGCGATCATTCCAAAGAAAAGATTTTTTTCGTTACCACATCATAAAAAGATATTTTTGTTTCGGTAATTCGAAGACGGAAAGATAAGGTCGAAATTAATGATTTTGAATTGAATTACGAATATGTAGAAGATGATTATATGCAAAGCAAAGACAACCTACCTTTGATATTAGATCGACTTGTGGAAGTGTCTCTTATCAAAATTACACGATAATATATCTCTAATGCGGTCTGCTATTCAAAATATTATTAATATGGTTGCAGCTTTATTTGATATACTAAAATTTTTGTTTCAATAAAATTGATGTTTCCGGAGAATTTTCTTCAGATATTAGTTTGTTATTTAATTTTATGCAGAATCCTTTTAAAGCATTAAACTTGCATACAGCGTATCGACTTTCTTCAAAAAGCCTGAGAAGTTCATCAAACCAGATTTATACATTATTAGTCAAACTCCGTCAAATTTTAAAGTAAATAACGATGTAGTAATGAAGTTAAAAAATAATACATCCATTGTTATTCCTATGCGAAAAAAGCTAAAAATGTTCTTGGAATTACCAAATGTATTGAGTAAAATTATGGCTTATATGAATCGATACCATGAATATTCTTCGGTACTATCAAGCTTAGTACAATGTTTCTTGTGAAAATCAATAACAGAGAAATATTCCAACAAAAAACTGCTATCGCTCATTTTGTACTATGATGATTTCCGATGTGAAAATCCTTTAGGCAGCCATTCTGGAAATCGGAAATTCAGAACATTGTATTATACTTGGCTGTATTACCACCCGAATATTCCAAAAGATTGGAAGACGTTTTTTGGCTTCTCTTTTTTTACAGTAGAGATAGAAAAAGGTACGGCAATCGTTTAGTTTTTCAACCAATAATTAATGAATTAGTTTCGCTAGAAAACGAAGGTCTTACTATTAAGGTAAACAATAAATTACTGGAAACATACTTCGCGGTTGTGTTAATAGTAGGTGACAATTTAGGTTTGCATTGAATATTAGGGCTTACTGAAAGCTTTTCGGCCAACCACTACTGCAGATTTTGTACTATTAACAAAACAATCACAATGACATTGTGAAAAGAAAACTATTCTGTTTTCAGAAAATTACCATAATTATATAAATAGCACAAGCGAAATTATACACGATTTACTTGAAAGAATTCATAGATATGAAATGGCTTTGATAACTGAAAACTTCATGCAACGAAATATGTTTATTCTTGATCATTTGAATAACAGAATTAAATATTTCGCATATTACAATTTAGACCATAATAAACCTCTTTCAATAAAAAGTGAAAATATACACTCCACCAAAAAAGTATCGCATAAACTAAAAAAGGGCATTTATAAACCAAGATATTTTTATACGTTCACAAAAAGTTTGCCTCGTGTATGTGAACTATAAAAACACTAACAAAATCATGGAACATAGCCTTTTTACTTTTTTTTTCTAAAAGAACACATTTAGAAAAATGCATATGTGTAAGGTTTGTTCAGTTGTTTATTGAAAGTCTTCCTATACGGACAAATTTTAAAGCGCGAAGTCAGAGTTCTGTACCAACGCTTTTAAAACTAAAATGAGCAATTTAACTTCAGAACAAGCGGCTGCTATAGTTGCTTTAATTGAAGATGGACGATCTCAAGCATACATTGCTAATTTGATGAACATCAATCAGTCAAGTGTTTCTAGAGCCGTAGCCAGATATAGGGAAACAGGCAATTACAATAGAAGACCTGTACCAGGTCGTCCAAGATGTTCTACTTGCCAAGATGACCGCTATTTACTACTACAAGCATTACGTCGAAGACATGTAACTGCGAGACAATTGCAGAACGACTTGGCTAGAGTCAGAAATACTCGTGTGAGTACTCAAACTATTCGGAATAGGTTACGACAGAGTGGATTAAGAGCTAGAGTAGCTGTAACAGCCCCTAGTTTCACTAGGAACCACCGAGTGGCTCGCTTAAGGTTTGCCAGAGAACATGTAAATTGGAACATTAATGACTGGGCCAGTATACTCTTCACAGATGAGTCAAGATTCGGTCTTTACACCTCAGATAGGCGTATCTCAGTGTACAGATGAGACGGTGAGCGCTATTCGCAGTGTAATATAGTCGAGATATAGTCGAGCATAGTCGAGTCGTTAGTTCAAGAATACAACATCAAACTACCTCATTTAATTACAGAACAGTCACTTTGTACAAATCGGTATAGAATTAGTGACATAGTTTTGATTATGTAAATGAATTTCCATTATTTGGTGTTGTCAATTATAATGTATTAAGTAATGACAGTTTTAACTGTTTATTCCTTTATAACATACTGCATACCAAAGTATTTTATCTCCACTTTCGAGCCAATCAGGTAGAACATGCAACGAAGTTTAAGCAAGTTATACTTATGTGTCTATATCGCAGTTAAACGTTTAGATTTAAATTTCATTGTATTAGTAATGTTAAATATTGCACCTTTTATGTTTTTACTATATAAAAATACACATTGTTTATTATGTTATTGTCACATGTACGTTTATAATATATAAAAATATACATATTCATGTTTATTTGAGTTTTTTATTACACATCCTAAAAACATTCCTTTTGAAATAAAATACATTTTTCAACCAAACATTCAAGCATCTCGATTAAAGAGAGAAGATTTCGTGGCGCAAGAAAAGCATTTACTTAATTTGAAATGGAGATAATTCGCTTGAAATTGCGCCTTCTTCAATACAAGTAAAGATATTTACTTGATTTCAAACGGTATACTTTCGCACTAAGTAAAACGTTCGTTTTCACATTGAACAAATTTTAATCAGCTGGAGAATATTAAGAAAATAATTTTCTTGTAGCGACAATAAATTTACTTCCGTTTATACAAAGTTAAATTTTAGTCGCTGGAAAGCAAATTAACTTCATTCATGAATATATTTTTCGTAGTGGAATCCGATAATGCTTTTTCTACCCTTTATGTTCATGCAAATAGATCATAAGGTTGCATAACAAAAATTCGGAGAAAAATCAAGCTGAACATTTGATGTTGATATCATACTTGTAACTTAATGCAATATAAACGAAAAATTCGGAACTGAATAACAAAATTAACACTATTAAATTAAATGATCAAAATGCCACCTGTTGACTTCTTGGCAGTAAGATAGTTTATTTACAAATTCCATCTAAGACGTTATTAACAACATTTCGTTCTATTGCACCAATTTCTTCTTGAATTTTGCATTCTGTCAATTTTTAACACTTTTGACATAATTATTGTAGTTTATTGTAATAAATGATCATGGCTAATTTAACAATAACACACATAATATAGAAATTTTAATTTATCTTGGTTGTGGGAACCTGACACGATCCCAGCAAGAAGTATGTGATATGTTTAATGCTAAATATCTAGATCGTCACAAACTGATCGAAGCAAGAGAAGCAAACGAAGCAAATGTTTACGTCTGAGCTAGACGCATACATTCTTATGGCCCACTTTCGAAGTGCAACTCGCAACCAGGATGGAACTTGGTCGTACAGTTTACAGTCTTGCTTCGATCAGTTTGTGGAAGCGTTTCCTAATGAAAATGTTAACTATAGAGTTTTCGGCCATCACAAACGTCAGATTATAAATCGTTTTGAGAGAAAAAATTGTATTTGTAAGGATAAACCAACCGGAAGACCTACAACATTAACTGAAGCTGTTGTTAATGATATTGAAGAGCGAATGAATCAAAGCCCCAAGAAATCACTGCGAAGGCTCTCTGCACAGTCAGGTGTAACTAAATGTAGTTGCGCAAAGGCTCTGCATAAAAATTTACATATGTATCCCTATCGAGTGTCAGTTGTGCAGCAATTGTACCCTCGTGATTATGAACAACGTATACTGTACTGTCAATGGTTCAACGAGCACCTTAATAATAATGATTTGCTGGATCTAACCTTCTTCACTGATGAAGCATGGTTCTATTTATCTGGTTATGTAAATAGCCAGAATTACCGAACGTGGGCTACGGAAAACCCTCACACTTTTGTTGAAAAAGAGTTGCATCCATTAAAAGTTGGAATTTGGATTGCGATATCAAGAAGAAGAATAATAGGGCCAATATTCTTTAACGATACAATTGATGCAGAACGATATCAAACTGACATATTGGCAGAATTTATTAATCAGCTGCATGATGATGAAATAACAAGGGGCTATTTCCAACAAGACGGAGCCACTGCTCATACTGCACAGACCACCATAGATTATTTGCAACAATTTTATGGAAATCGTATTATAAGCCAAGGCTTGTGGCCACCGAGGAGTCCAGATTTAACACCACCAGATTATTTTCTTTTTGGACAGCTGAAGAATCATGTCTATAAAAACCGATTGCATAATTTGAACGAACTTCAAGAAGCAATTAGGCAAGAAATTCAAAATATAACACAAGAACAGCTCGGCCATGTATTTGAACACATGAAGCGAAGAATAGCATTGTGTTTAGAAGCAAATGGAGAACATTTTCAACAGTTTTTATAAATAAACGTATTTTCTACTCATCAGTGTTATTTTCATTGAATAATAGTGTTTTTAATAACAAGTCTGTAAAAATATAACCTCATTCTGATTTATTGCTTGTCATTATTCAGAACAATATGATCTTGTCGTGGTTTTGTACCACGCCACTGGATTTCACCAACTGTAGATAAATAAAATCCGGATTACCAACTTAATTCGCGTTCGGGATTTCTAGGACACATAGTAGAAATTTTTATTTATCCAGGTTGTGGGAACCTCA
>JAIOKQ010000981.1:0-12093 GCA_020654165.1 Oryctes rhinoceros
ATCTTTGTTTGTAGCATAAAGTTGTAAATATACTTTAATGCGCTCTAAGATATAATTTCTATGATTGTTTAAATAAAATACAGGCCAAATAAAAACAAGAACTCATACTTGAGATTTTTATTAAAACAAGAAATTATAATTTTGGAAAGAAAAATGTCATAACAGTAGCTTTTAATACTGAGTATTGCCACCTCTGGCTCTTATGACCGCTCGCATACGGTTTGGCAGAGATTCGATTAACCTCCGTATATAAGCCTGATCCAAATTCTCCCACTCGTCACGGAGAGCATTTTCTAGTCCATGCAGGTCCGCTGGGGCAACATTTTGGGTTCATGTCCGGACTTACCGCAGGCCAATCTAAAACTGGAATACCGACATCGTTAAGGTATTCCTGGACGATTATTGCAACATGCGGTCGTGCATTATCGTGCATTAACATGAATTCGTTTCCTATAATTGGCGCATATGGTACTACATGTTCTTCTAAAATGTCCGTTATATACCTGTGGGCAGTCAGTGTACCTCTGTCTACTGGTACTAACTCTGTACGACCTGTTAAACCATAATAGAGCCACCAGCGAAATTAGGTCTTGGTCTGATATTACACTGCGAATAGCGCTCACCGTCTCGTCTGTACACTGAGATACGCCTATCTGAGGCGTAAAGACCAAATCTTGACTCATCTGTGAAGAGTATATTGGCCCAGTCATTAATGTTCCAATTTACACGTTCTCTGGCAAACCTTAAGCGAGCCACTCGGTGGTTCCTAGTGAGACGAGGGGCTGTTACAGCTACTCTAGCTCTTAATCCACTCTATCGTAACCTATTCTGAATAGTTTGAGTACTCACACCAGTATTTCTGACTCTAGCCAAGTCGTTCTGCAATTGTCTCGCAGTTACATGTCTTCGACGTAATGCTTGTAGTAGTAAATAGCGGCCATCTTGGCGACTAGAACATCTTGGACGACCTGGTACAGGTCTTCTACTCTAATTGCCTGTTTCCCTATATCCGACTACGGCTCTAGAAACACTTGACTGATTGATGTCCATCAAATTAGCAACGTATGCTTGAGATCGTCCATCTTCGATTAAAGCAACCATAAGAGCCACTTGTTCTGAAGTTAAATTGCTCATTTTAGTTTTAAAAGCGTTGGTACAGAACTCTGACTTCGCATTTTAAAATTTATCCGTATAGGAAGACTTTCAATAAATAACTGAACAAACCTTACACATATGCATTTTTCTAAATGTGTTCTTTTAGAAAAAAAAGCAAAAAAGCTATGTTCCATGATTTTGTTAGTGTTTTTATAGTTCACATACACGAGGCAAACTTTTTGTGAACGTATAAAAATATCTTGGTTTATAAATGCCCTTTTTTAGTTTATGCGATACTTTTTTGGCGGAGTGTACTATCTCTGTTGTTATGAATACTACAATATCGATTAAACTAACAATTTGGTAACATTCTAAGGTTGATTAACATCCATCTAACAAAAGAAAAATAACAGCATTGTGAAAGGCGATGTTTCTTCCAATTTTTTTAATTGAACACCTCCTATATTTTTAAGATAATTCAAATTAATATATAGGGAGCCCAGTGGTTGATAAATAAAGAATGAAACTCAATGGAGAAGTGCTAAATTAAAAGTTCCGAAGTTCAGAAGAATATCAAGATTTTGTAGTTTCACTAGAAGGAATGCTTTGATTAATTATTTCAATTTTTGTATTTGACTTAATAAGTACCCGCGTATGGTTAAAGCCAAAAATAATTATCTGAACGTTAGTAGGATTACTCTAAGGTTAGGATACTCCAAGGTTAGGACTTTAAAGATATATCAGATCTTCTGGCTTAAAAAAAGTATATTTGATAAACATCAACGCATAAATTATGAGAGATAGAAGACTAATTACAAATATTTCTAGTGAGCATTTCGGTTCCAATGCAGCACGTTGAAAGTGATTAGTTAAGTAGAGCTAAATCAACAAAATTGCAAAGAGATGTCTGACAACGTATTCAGAATGCTTTATAAAGTCCAGAAAAATTAGAGCTGTGGCCTTATACTTGTCAGTAGCATGAAACACATCATCCACTTACATAGCAAATGCTGCTGCAACCAGTCTTCAATCATTATTGAAACCAAGAAGAAAGTCCTTTTAGTTCGATACCCCAAGTTAACTCTTAATGTTTGCTTCAAAGACTTTAGCCAGAGCTTACAGGCCTGAACTTATTAATATTTACTATATTCCTTGTTACAGGCATCGGGATAATATCGAACAATATGCGAGGTAATTTAATAAACCGACACATAGTGGTTTACTAAGATCAAAACATGAAAGCATATTCAAATTTTCAGTGAGCCATTAGATCCAAAAGATCCAATTTAGCGAGCATCCCCAATTTAAGTTGTTACTACTTATTATTTGATTGGATAGAAAATAATGTACATCGCCAAAAATTACACATTGCAAAATGTTGCACCTATCTTAAATAAAGCATATTTACATTAATTGCTTTTACAGCCCGTCGGTGTATTTTTGTAGAAGGTGTTAGTTTGGTAACAGGAAATCGTATATCTCCTCATGCTATTTCCATATTGTATCTTAAAAACCAGATTACATTTACTATTGCAAAGTCTGTCTGATTGTGAGTATAAACTTAGATTAATTACACTTTATCCTCTGTATCCTTTATCCCGCGGCGTCCTTAACCGACTATAAATAAAAGAATAATTGTTAATACCCAACTACAAATTCGTAAGCATCGCAGATTAAATAATATTGATATACGTGTAACGAAGACGTACCCTCTTAGGCTTACACAGCGTTAGTAAAAAGTCCCGGAACGGTCAAATAACTTTGTTATTTGAAAATTATAATTTCTGAAATTTGGTATGGGGGTATAGTTAATATAAATGCATTTGATGCAATACAGTTAATATTTTTTTCACTTCCGGTTTCATCGGTAATACGTCCAACTTTTTTTTAATGGAACGCCCAGATTTTTTTAACACTTTTGAGTGCAAAATAAAAACTACGTTCAGAAAGTATTAAGATGTTTATTTTTATTCACAAGAAAACAGTTAAAAAATTAAAAAAGTGTCCTAATACAGAAAAATCAAGATATCTGCCTATTCAGGTTGCGATTACAATAATTGTTCAAAATGCTCTCCATTTACAATTTGACAAAAATGTAAACGGTCAGTAAAATTTCTTATTGAATCTTGTATTTGTTCTGGAGTGATGCGATTGGCTTCTTGAAATATTCTCTCTTCCAATTGTTCAAGATTATGGGGACGATTTTTGTACACTTGACATTTCAAGTGACCCCAAAAGAAAAAATCTAATGGCGAGAGATCTGGCGAACGTGCCGGCCATTCGATTGCTGCTTTACGTTCGATCCAACGTCCCGGAAAAATTTCATTCAAATAATCGCGAACATTATGGGCAAAATGGGGGGCAGTTCCATCTTGTTGAAACCAAAAATGTGCATTAGGGTGATCACCTATGTTTGCATTCGGAAAGAGGGCCGCAAGTGCTGGAATAACCTCATTTCGCAATAAATTTAAGTAGACGTTGCCAGTTAAATTTCCTCTTATAAAAAATGGTCCTATGATGTTGTTTCCAACAAGACCAGCCCAGACACTCACCTTTGAGGACGCTGTGTATGGACTTCTTCAATCCAATGCGGATTTTCAATTGACCAGTAGCGACAATTATGTCTGTTCACAGTGCCGTTGAGACAAAACGTTGCCTCATTTGAAAAAATGATGTGATCTAAAACATTAGGCTGCTGCTCGATCAATTCCGTCATTGTTTCGCAAAATTGTAGTCTACGATCTGGATCATCTTCAGTTAATTCATGGACGGGACACATTTTATAGGCTTTCATTCTTGCTGATTTAAGAATCTTATGAGCAGATTTTTGAGAGATCTCATAAATTTGACCTGATTCTGTTGTGGACTCGTGATGTTTTTCTCCCACTGTAAGTAACACATACAAACTAGTTTCTTCATCTGTTGCTGTTAATGGACGTCCCCTTCTAGGTAAATCCTTCATCTGACGAAAGACTTCAAACTTTTGAATTGTTCGGCATACCGTACTTTTACTAATGTGACGATCCGGATAAACAGTATTAAACAAAATACGAACTTCAAAAGAACGTTGACGATCACCGTACCCACGCATCATTAATATCTCAATTCGTTCTGATTCAGTAAGTTTTACTGCCATTTTCAAATGTGTCAATATCTAAAATAAGTAAATTTATAGGGATGCAAAAGTTAAAACGCTTTTAAAATTGTCAAATGTGACGGCAAAAAAAATGCAAACACTAAACAACAACTTTTTTCAAAGGCATCTTGATTTTTCTGTATTAGGACACTTTTTTAATTTTTTAACTGTTTTCTTGTGAATAAAAATAAACATCTTAATACTTCCTGAACGTAGTTTTTTATTTTGCATTCAAAAGTGTTAAAAAAATCTGGGCGTTCCATTTAAAAAAAAAGTTAGACGTATTGCCGATTAAACCGGAAGTGAAAAAAATATTAACTGTATTGCATAAAATGCATTTATATTAACTATATCCCCATGCCAAATTTCAGAAATCATAATTTTCAAATAACAAAGTTATACGACCGTTCCGGGACTTTTTACTAACGCTGTATACGCGTACTTTGCAAATGGAGATCTCTGCTTTAAATAACAACAGTCCCTTATCTTCCTTTGTCAAAAATTAACGGAAGAAGTCGGCTCAAACGAGATTTGAAGCAAGAAAGAAGCAGATAATGAATACGATAGAAAAAATCTTAGTACTGCCAGGACTGAATCCTGCTATATGCGCTGCTTTCTACGAGTTCCCTTCGCGCCTTCAATACGCTTTATTAGTCAACGTTGGTAGTAGTACTATCCACAGTATAATGCTGTTTTTACTAACATCACTCCGATATAGTTATTAATGCTGCTTTTGCAGGACATCGCTTTAACACAGGGGTAAGGAAAGAAGATCTATTGTTAATGTTTTATTGAATATACATGTCAAATGAAGGCACTTGGCAAATAAGCTCTAGCGTTTCTTTGTGATAACTAGTAGACTAGAACTATATTTTAGAGACTAGCGTGATACTATCAATAAAGAACTAATGAAAATTTCCATCTAGTAATTGTAAGTAATCTAGATGTTTGACATTTTTAACGTTATCTTTACTATCTCCATGGAACTGCATTCAAATTAAGCTATTGACGTTGTATTCAATCCAAACACCCGTCATATTCTCTAAAACCTCCAAGAAAATTTCAAATTGCTTTCTCTTGCAAATCGACGACGTATTGGATTTAAACAAAATCTTACAGATAGAATTGTTGCATTTCGACGTTTCGTTTCGAATAAAATCGCTATAAAATTTACGTGTATTTTTTAAATCCATCTTCTTAATTCTTCGCATCGTAATGTGTATGCGAATACGCACGCAGAAAACCGCCGCGCGAGTTAAAAGTTCCTCGTTACAGTTTTAATTAAAAATGAGTTGTGCTGTCTACTTCTCATCTCTTCCTAAGCGACTTCTGCCTGTGTGCCCTCGGTGTGCGCAGTTTGTTGATCAACTTTTAATTATCTGGAATGAAATGTGGACGGTTTTTTAACGGCGAGAACCCTATGAATGGCAGCGAATAATGGGGGAAATTATATTTTTTCCTCTGATTCAGCGAGATCTTTACCCGTGCGCTTTTGATGCCCATTTTCGCGTAGTGTTACAAGTTGCGAATTATAATCTTCGAAATTCTATAAGCCGAATTAACGCGTACTTGTTCACAGAACGGAGGCGTGTAATTTCGTGGACGGTGTATTACCTACTCATAAGCTCTTGTCATAAATTGTGTGTACACGTTGGCGTCTAGCGGGAAACTTGAAACTATACCCTTCAAGAATTTTAAATTGAGTATATTTACTCTACTAACCTCTTTTTTTTTATATAGGAGAAATTAGATTGCCACATATAGACAGGGTTACCTAATTTTAAGCAGGAAATTTGAAAAATTAAGAATTTTGACGTCAGGGGGTTATTTTTATATTCACAGATGTAATGGTAAATAGAAATAAGTGTGGACTGTAATATAACTTTAATATCTAGGTTTTACATAACTATGTAAGCTATGTAACAAAGCTGACGCCGTTTTTTATCGTAATTATGTCCTTTTTCCACTGCTCTCTAGCGGTTACGAATTGCACATGCGCGTGAACACTAAGAACCTTAAATATTCGAATTACGCCCTAACAACGGACTTGGCAAGAAAGAAACACGACAACAAGAATAAAAATATATTTTTCAATATAGGCCCTTTAGTTTTAGATATGTGTAGCGTGTTGTGCCATTTCAAAAACATATCTATCCGCTAAAATTCGTTAATTCTCCTTAAATTTTATTTCATCATTGTTTTTGACTATTTTTAATAAAAAAATAATCACAGGGAGCTAGCGACTATAAGTTTCACCTTATAGTCCAACTTATACAAAGCCACATTTAATAACAATAACGTTTGAATGTCTTGGTTTGTGGACTGATGAATTATCGTAGACTTAGAGGATACCTTGCGTCAGTTTTTTCACTTTAATAGAATCTCTGAGGCGGTACATTAAACTTGCATAATCTATCTTGTCTTGATATCATTAACATGTTTTGACAATCCCAAGAAAATGGTTGCCATTATTTTTCCTGCGAAAAGAATGACCCTCAATTTCTTAGGACGACCGGAGCCCTTAATTTACCAGTGCAGCGAATTTTATTTGGGGTCATGGTCAAAACAACAAATGCTGGTTTCATCTCCAGTGACAAGGCAATTGATAACCAAATCTAGTATCTTCCAAAAACGCCAAAGATTGTTTACACGTGCATTTGGAAGGGCGAGAACATTCGTAGAACTCATCTTGAAGTAACTTTCATCATCGCAACGTATACGTGGAAAATTGCAAAAACCGCGGTTTGAAGCTGCTAATTGTCGCTTCTTTTTTGACCTTGACAACATTTCGTCACGATAATTTTTGGAGATTGTTCTTGTTTTGCTAACAACGGCGATACGCGAGTTTGTTCATTTTGATAGGTGACAACATAAACCAGCAGATATTACTATGTGTCCTAGAAGTCCCGAACGCGAATTAAGTTGGCATCCATACAAATATATGAACTTTTGGTGGCAACACTGCTGCTTGAGCTGAGTACATAGACGTGTAAATAAATTGTCTGTAATTGTCAGACAAAACAGATTAATTGTGCTGTCAGTTGTCATTTTCGGTCTTGTACAAATTATTTGGTTTGATTTTGTCTTATCTTCTTTTCAGAGCTCATTAATTCTCTTTTTCAACTTGTATTTTAATAATCACTATTTTAACCTGTTTTCAGTATTAACCGGAAAGTCAAGATGTTTACGTCTGAGCTAGACGCATACATTCTTTTGGCCCACTTTCGAAGTGCAACTCGCAACCAGGATGGAACTTGGTCGTACAGTTTACAGTCTTGCTTCGATCAGTTTGTGGAAGCGTTTCCAAATGAAAATGTTAACTATAGAGTTTTCGACCATCACAAACGTCAGATTATAAATCGTTTTGAGAGAAAAAATTGCATTTGTAAGGATAAACCAACCGGAAGACCTACAACATTAACTGAAGCTGTTGTTAATGATATTGAAGAGCGAATGAATCAAAGCCCCAAGAAATCACTGCGAAGGTTCTGCACAGTCAGGTGTAAGTAAAAGTAGTTGCGCAAAGGCTCTGCATAAAAATTTACATATGTATCCCTATCGAGTGTCAGTTGTGCAGCAATTGTACCCTCGTGATTATGAACAACGTATACTGTACTGTCAATGGTTCAACGAGCACCTTAATAATAATGATTTGCTGGATCTAACCTTCTTCACTGATGAAGCATGGTTCTATTTATCTGGTTATGTAAATAGCCAGAATTACCGAACGTGGGCTACGGAAAACCCTCACACTTTTGTTGAAAAAGAGTTGCATCCATTAAAAGTTGGAATTTGGATTGCGATATCAAGAAGAAGAATAATAGGGCCAATATTCTTTAACGATACAATTAATGCAGAACGATATCAAACTGACATATTGGCAGAATTTATTAATCAGCTGCATGATGATGAAATAACAAGGGGCTATTTCCAACAAGACGGAGCCACTGCTCATACTGCAAAGACCACCATAGATTATTTGCAACAATTTTATGGAAATCGTATTATAAGCCAAGGCTTGTGGCCACCGAGGAGTCCAGATTTAACACCACCAGATTATTTTCTTTTTGGACAGCTGAAGAATCATGTCTATAAAAACCGATTGCATAATTTGAACAAACTTCAAGAAGCAATTAGGCAAGAAATTCAAAATATAACACAAGAACAGCTCGGCCATGTATTTGAAGACATGAAGCGAAGAATAGCATTGTGTTTAGAAGCAAATGGAGAACATTTTCAACAGTTTTTATAAATAAACGTATTTTCTACTCATCAGTGTTATTTTCATTGAATAATAGTGTTTTTAATAACAAGTCTGTAAAAATATAACCTCATTCTGATTTATTGCTTGTCATTATTCAGAACAATATGATCTTGTCGTGGTTTTGTACCACGCCACTGGATTTCCCCAACTGTAGATAAATAAAATCCGGATCACCAACTTAATTCGCGTTCGGGATTTCTAGGACACATAGTAGAACTAGTAATGACGCGATTGCTTAGTAAATTGTCAAACACGTTATCAGGGCATGTAATAAATAAACAAAAAAAACTTAATTAAAATTGAAAATTGTCTAGTGCGGGAATATAAAAATGACCCCTGCTTTTTGCAATCGAAGCATTTCGTATTCAACGCAATGTTCCCTGCTGAAGCGTCGGTGTAGTCAAAAGGTAGACTACTTGCGCAACAGTTTGAAGATAACCTTATATTGGAAAAAACTGAAAAATGGAAAAGCTAAGAAAATCAAAGATCTAAATCTAGTATACAACTATTTTTTTTTTGTATGCATCTATTTCTAACTTATTTACTAACAAAATGATATGAAAGAAGGAATCCTTGGGGCTTCTTTCTCTTTGTGGGTAAATTTAATGAAGCGGACCAGTTTCAAATTTACCTATAAATAGGTTAGCCATAAAAAGAAAAAACAAAGGGCACCACCGAAAAGCATTAAAATTTTTAGTCATTACAGAAAAAGCCAACTCTTTCTTATTTGTTGTCATGGGAAGTCATCGCTACGCAAACAAAATATAACTTAATTTTAGTATCGCGAAATAAATCACCAGTCAGAAGCAGATTCAAACGAGAAAAAAGTGTATGAGGTTATTGAGAGGTCTGTGACAAGCGTAAACTTCAATAAGGAAGAACTTTTTGTCATAAAATCAATAACGAAAGTTTATTCTATGTAGGAAGGTCTTCCCGGAAAATATCGTAATGTAGTGGAGAGTATATACTTGTCGATTTTTTTTATGTTTACAAAGGAAATATTTCTTCGTCTAAGAAATAGGATAAATGTGCAGCTTCCCACTTTAACCTGAGCGACGAATTTGATAGGATTTTATATGGTTTTTGAAAAAAGCTACTAACAGCACAACTAACTACTAAGTAATTCTAATAAATAAATAACCTATATTAATATAACATAGGTATTTACTACATTTTATTTTTATAGATATAATATGCATATAATAAAATAATACACTCCGCCAAAAAAGTAACGCATAATTTAGTTTTGAATCATAAAAGTATCGCATAATCTTTGTTTGTAGCATAAAGTTGTAAATATACTTTAATGCGCTCTAAGATATAATTTCTATGATTGTTTAAATAAAATACAGGCCAAATAAAAACAAGAACTCATACTTGAGATTTTTATTAAAACAAGAAATTATAATTTTGGAAAGAAAAATGTCATAACAGTAGCTTTTAATACTGAGTATTGCCACCTCTGGCTCTTATGACCGCTCGCATACGGTTTGGCAGAGATTCGATTAACCTCCGTATATAAGCCTGATCCAAATTCTCCCACTCGTCACGGAGAACATTTTCTAGTCCATGCAGGTTCGCTGGGGCAACATTTTGGGTTCGTATCCGTCTGTGAAGGAGGTCCAACACGTGCTCGGTAGGGTTCATCTCCGGACTTACCGCAGGCCAATCTAAAACTGGAATACCAACATCGTTAAGGTATTCCTGGACGATTACTGCAACATGCGGTCGTGCATTATCGTGCATTAACATGAATTCGTTTCCTATAATTGGCGCATATGGTACTACATGTTCTTCTAAAATGTCCGTTGTATACCTGTGGGCAGTCAGTGTACCTCTGTCTACTGATACTAACTCTGTACGACCTGTTAAACAGATGCCTCCCCAAACCATAATAGAGCCACCAGCGAAATTAGGTCTAGGTCTGATATTACACTGCGAATAGCGCTCACCGTCTCATCTGTACACTGAGATACGCGTATCTGAGGTGTAAAGACCAAATCTTGACTCATCTGTGAAGAGTATATTGGCCCAGTCATTAATGTTCCAATTTACATGTTCTCTGGCAAACCTTAAGCGAGCCACTCGGTGGTTCCTAGTGAGACGAGGGGCTGTTACAGCTACTCTAGCTCTTAATCCACTCTGTCGTAACCTATTCCGAACAGTTTGAGTACTCACACGAGTATTTCTGATTCTAGCCAAGTCGTCCTGCAATTGTCTCGCAGTTACATGTCTTCGACGTAATGCATGTAGCAGTAAATAGCGGACATCTTGGCGAGTAGAACATCGTGGACGACCTGGAACAGGTCTTCTACTGTAATTGCCTGTTTTCCTATATCTGGCTACGGCTCTAGAAACACTTGACCGATTGATGTTCATCAAATTAGCAACGTATGCTTGATATCGTCCATCTTCGATTAAAGCAATTATAGCAGCCACTTGTTCTGAAGTTAAATTGCTCATTTTAGTTTTAAAAGCGTTGGTACACAACTCTGACTTCGCACTTTAAAATTTATTCGTATAGGAAGACTTTCAATAAACAACTGAACAAACCTTACACATATGCATTCTTCTAAATGTGTTCTTTTAGAAAAAAAGTAAAAAAGCTATGTTCCATGATCTTGTTAGTGTTTTTATAGTTCACATACACGAGGCAAACTTTTTGTGAACGTATAAAAATATCTTGGTTTATAAATGCCCTTTTTTAGTTTATGCGATACTTTTTGGCAGAGTGTATATAATATAATAAAATCTCACTTCACTGGAATTTGAACGATGCTCACCGTAACTTTAGCTTTAATCTTAAGCCGCCTCTTATTGATATCCTTACGAGTTAAAATTTGTGTCCTATTATTTACATACCCACGTGTGTATGTTCCAGTGTATCTTCCTGTCTGGATAATTTTTTAGTTAACTTGCCACTTTGTTCAGTTCGTCACTATACAAATTAAATCAGAAGCGAACGAAAACACATATTTTACTAAACGCAAGTTCTGTACAAACTCGCTAGATTTGTTTGATAACTACTTGGCTAAGGAAACGTATATAAAGTTAAGCGCCCTAGCTTGGCATTTAATATCTTTTTGGAAACATTTATATATTATATGGATTTATGTGCAAAATGAAAAACAGTTTTACAAAAATATCGTAGCTCTTAGTCAAAAAAAGAGTGCAATAATCAATATATTATATAATCAAAAAATAGAACTAAAGTCATTCGGGACGTAATTAGGGACAGTTGCAATTTCAGCGCAAGGACTATCAAGGTGCCAACTTTGTTTTCTGAAAACAACCACTTTCTGTTGAAAATCCTATGTGCTACAAATCGCCTAAATAATTCTAATTCTCTGGGACCATGACTCTATCGCTAGTTTTATAGCGTTAAGCGTTCTGCTTAATATATTGCAGCGCCTTTATCCCAGTTTTGCCACAACATAGTTATGATATGAGGGATTGCAATCACCTATTGCCTCCTCCGCATAAAACGACTCTATTTCAAAAAAATCTAATTTTATTAGGGTCCAAATTGTTTAATAAAGTACCTAATGATACAAAGAATACCATATCTCTTAAGTTATTTAAATAAAATATTAGAAGT